>CM067369.1:0-23000 GCA_034401795.1 Chaetoderma sp. LZ-2023a
AGTGAGAAAGTTACTGATAATTGAATGTATGGCTGCTCCATGTAGTGAGAAAGTTAGTGATAATTGAATGTATGGCTGCTCCATGTAGTGAGAAAGTTACTGATAATTGAAGGTATGGCTGCTCCATGTAGTGAGAAAGTTACTGATAATTGAATGTATTGCTGCTACATGTAGTGAGAAAGTTACTGATAATTGAATGTATGGGTGCTCCATGTAGTGAGAAAGTTACTGATAATTGAATGTATGGCTGCTCCATGCAGTGAGAAAGTTACTGATAATTGAATGTATGGCTGCTCCATGTAGTGAGAAAGTTACTGATAATTGAATGTATGGCTGTTCCATGTAGTGAGAAAGTTACTGATAATTGAAGGTATGGCTGCTCCATGTAGTGAGAAAGTTACTGATAATTGAAGGTATGGCTGCTCCTAGTAGTGAGAAAGTTAGTGATAATTGAAGGTATGGCTTCTCCATGTAGTGAGAAAGTTACTGATAATTGAATGTATGGCTGCTCCATGCAGTGAGAAAGTTACTGATAATTGAATGTATGGCTGCTCCATGTAGTGAGAAAGTTACTGATAATTGAATGTATGGCTGTTCCATGTAGTGAGAAAGTTACTGATAATTGAATGTATGGCTGCTCCATGTAGTGAGAAAGTTACTGATAATTGAAGGTATGGCTACTCCATGTAGTGAGAAAGTTACTGATAATTGAATGTATGGCTGCTCAATGTAGTGAGAAAGTTACTGATAATTGAACGTATGGCTGCTCCATGTAGTGAGAAAGTTACTGATAATTGAACATATGGCTGCTCCATGTAGTGAGAAAGTTACTGATAATTGAATGTATGGCTGCTCCATGCAGAGAGAAAGTTAGTGATAATTGAAGGTATGGCTGCTCCATGTAGTGAGAAAGTTACTGATAATTGAATGTATGGTTGCTCCATGCAGTGAGAAAGTTACTGATAATTGAAGGTATGGCTGCTCCATGTAGTGATAAAGTTACTGATAATTGAATGTATGGCTGTTCCATGTAGTGAGAAAGTTACTGATAATTGAAGGTATGGCAGCTCCATGTAGTGAGAAAGTTACTGATAATTGAAGGTATGGCTGCTCCATGTAGTGAGAAAGTTACTGATAATTGAATGTATGTCTGCTCCATGTAGTGAGAAAGTTACTGATAATTGAAAGTATGGCTGCTCCATGTCGTGAGAAAGTTAGTGATAATTGAAGGTATGGCTGCTCCATGTAGTGAGAAAGTTAGTGATAATTGAAGGCATGGCTGAGCCATGTAGTGAGAAAGTTACTGATAATTGAACATATGGCTGCTCCATGTAGTGAGAAAGTTACTGATAATTGAATGTATGGCTGCTCCATGCAGAGAGAAAGGTGCTGATAATTGAAAGTATGGCTGAGCCATGTAGAGAAGTTACTGATAATTGAACATATGGCTGAGCCATGTAGAGAGTTACTGATAATTGAATGTATGGCTGCTCCATGCAGAAAGGTGCTGATAATTGAACATATGGCTGCTCCATGTAGAGAAAGTTACTGATAAATGAATGTATGGCTGCTCCATGCAGAGAAAGTTAGTGATAAATGAATGTATGGCTGCTTCATGCAGAGAGAAAGTTGCTGATAATTGAATGGATGGCTGCTCCATTTAGTGAGAAAGGTACTGATAATTGAAAGTATGGCTGCTCCATGCAGTGAGAAAGTTACTAATAATTGAATGTATGGCTGCCCCATGCAGTGAAAGTTACAGATAATTGACGGTATGGCTGCTCCATGTAGGGACAATGTCGCTGATAATTGAACGTATGGCTGCTCCGTGTGGTGAGAAAGTTACTGATAATTGAATGTATGGCTGCTCCATGCAGAGAAAGTTACTGATAATTGAAGGTATGGCTGCTCCATATAGTGAGAAAGTTATTGATAATTGAATGTATGGTTGCTCCATGTAGTGAGAAAGTTAGTGATAATTGAATGTATGGCTGCTCCATGTAGTGAGAAAGTTACTGATAATTGAAGGTATGGCTGCTCCATGTAGTGAGAAAGTTAGTGATAATTGAAGGTATGGCTGCTCCATGTAGTGAGAAAGGTACTGATAATTGAACGTATGGCTGCTCCATGTAGTGAGAAAGTTACTGATAATTGAATGTATTGCTGCTCCATGTAGTGAGAAAGTTACTGATAATTGAATGTATTGCTGCTCCATGTAGTGAGAAAGTTACTGATAATTGACTGTATGGCTGCTCCATGTAGTGAGAAAGTTACTGATAATTGAATGTATGGCTGCTCCATGTAGTGAGAAAGTTACTGATAATTGAATGTATGGCTGCTCCATGTAGTGAGAAAGTTACTGATAATTGAAGGTATGGCTGCTCCATGTAGTGAGAATGTTACTGATAATTGAATGTATGGCTGCTCAATGTAGTGAGAAAGTTACTGATAATTGAATGTATGGCTGCTCCATGTAGTGAGAAAGTTACTGATAATTGAACATATGGCTGCTCCATGTAGTGAGAAAGTTACTGATAATTGAATGTATGGCTGCTCCATGCAGAGAGAAAGTTAGTGATAATTGAAGGTATGGCTGCTCCATGTAGTGAGAAAGTTACTGATAATTGAATGTATGGTTGCTCCATGCAGTGAGAAAGTTACTGATAATTGAAGGTATGGCTGCTCCATGTAGTGAGAAAGTTAGTCATAAGTGAAGGTATGGCTGCTCCATGTAGTGAGAAAGGTACTGATAATTGAACGTATGGCTGCTCCATGTAGTGAGAAAGTTACTGATAATTGAATGTATGGCTGCTCCATGTAGTGAGAAAGTTACTGATAATTGAAGGTATGGCTGCTCCATGTTGTGAGAATGTTACTGATAATTGAATGTATGGCTGCTCAATGTAGTGAGAAAGTTACTGATAATTGAATGTATGGCTGCTCCATGTAGTGAGAAAGTTACTGATAATTGAACATATGGCTGCTCCATGTAGTGAGAAAGTTACTGATAATTGAATGTATGGTGGCTCCATGCAGAGAGAAAGATGCTGATAATTGAACGTATGGCTGCTCCATGTAGTTAGAAAGTTACTGATAATTGAACGTATGGCTGCTCCATGTAGTGAGAAAGTTACTGATAATTGAATGTATGGCTGCTCCATGCAGAGAGAAAGGTGCTGATAATTGAATGTATGGCTGCTCCATGTAGTGAGAAAGTTACTGATAATTGAACGTATGGCTGCTCCATGCAGTGAGAAAGTTAGTGATAATTGAATGTATGGTTGCTCCATGTAGTGAGAAAGTTAGTGATAATTGAATGTATGGCTGCTCCATGTAGTGAGAAAGTTACTGATAATTGAAGGTATGGCTGCTCCATGTAGTGAGAAAGTTACTGATAATTGAATGTATTGCTGCTACATGTAGTGAGAAAGTTACTGATAATTGAATGTATTGCTGCTCCATGTAGTGAGAAAGTTACTGATAATTGAATGTATGGCTGCTCCATGCAGTGAGAAAGTTACTGATAATTGAATGTATGGCTGCTCCATGTAGTGAGAAAGTTACTGATAATTGAATGTATGGCTGTTCCATGTAGTGAGAAAGTTACTGATAATTGAAGGTATGGCTGCTCCATGTAGTGAGAAAGTTACTGATAATTGAATGTATGGCTGCTCAATGTAGTGAGAAAGTTACTGATAATTGAACGTATGGCTGTTCCATGTAGTGAGAAAGTTACTGATAATTGAACATATGGCTGCTCCATGTAGTGAGAAAGTTACTGATAATTGAATGTATGGCTGCTCCATGCAGAGAGAAAGTTAGTGATAATTGAAGGTATGGCTGCTCCATGTAGTGAGAAAGTTACTGATAATTGAATGTATGGTTGCTCCATGCAGTGAGAAAGTTACTGATAATTGAAGGTATGGCTGCTCCATGTAGTGAGAAAGTTACTGATAATTGAATGTATGGTTGCTCCATGCAGTGAGAAAGTTACTGATAATTGAAGGTATGGCTGCTCCTAGTAGTGAGAAAGTTAGTGATAATTGAAGGTATGGCTTCTCCATGTAGTGAGAAAGTTACTGATAATTGAATGTATGGCTGCTCCATGCAGTGAGAAAGTTACTGATAATTGAAGGTATGGCTGCTCCATGTAGTGAGAAAGTTACTGATAATTGAATGTATGGCTGTTCCATGTAGTGAGAAAGTTACTGATAATTGAAGGTATGGCTGCTCCATGTAGTGAGAAAGTTACTGATAATTGAAGGTATGGCTGCTCCATGTAGTGAGAAAGTTACTGATAAT
The DNA here is from genome assembly GCA_034401795.1 of Chaetoderma sp. LZ-2023a. Classification (NCBI taxonomy): domain Eukaryota; kingdom Metazoa; phylum Mollusca; class Caudofoveata; order Chaetodermatida; family Chaetodermatidae; genus Chaetoderma; species Chaetoderma sp. LZ-2023a. Next base: position 4,303 of record CM067369.1, read on the forward strand.
TGAATGTATGTCTGCTCCATGTAGTGAGAAAGTTACTGATAATTGAAAGTATGGCTGCTCCATGTAGTGAGAAAGTTAGTGATAATTGAAGGTATGGCTGCTCCATGTAGTGAGAAAGTTAGTGATAATTGGAGGCATGGCTGAGCCATGTAGTGAGAAAGTTACTGATAATTGAACATATGGCTGCTCCATGTAGTGAGAAAGTTACTGATAATTGAACGTATGGCTGCTCCATGTAATGAGAAAGTTAATAATAATTGAAGGTATGGCTGCTCCATGTGGTGAGAAAGTTACTGATAATTGAACGTATGGCTGCTCCATGTGGAGAGAAAGTTGCTGATAATTGAACTGCTCCATGCAGAGAGAAAAGTGCTGATAATGGAATGTATGGCTGCTCCATGCAGTGAGAAAAGTCGCTGATAATGGAATGTATGGCTGCTGCATGTAGTGAGAAAGGTACTGATTATTGAGCATATGGCTGCTCTATGTAGTGAGAAAGTTATTGATAATTGAACGTATGGCTGCTCAATGTAGTGAGAAAGTTACTGATAATTGAATGTATGGCTGCTCCATGCAGTGAGAAAATAGATGATAATTGAAAGTATGGCCGTTCCATGTAGTAAGAAAGTTACTGATAATTGAACATATGGCTGCTCCATGCAGTGAGAAAGTTGCTGATAATTGACCATATGGCTGCTCCATGCAGTGAGAAAGTTGCTGATAATTGAACGTATGGCTGAGCCGTGTAGTGAGAAAGTTAGTGATAATTGAAGGTATGGCTGCTCCATGCAGTGAGAAAGTTGCTGATAATTGAACATATGGCTGCTCCATGTGGTGAGAAAGTTAGTGATAATTGAAGGTATGGCTGCTCCATGTGGTGAGAAAGTTGCTGGTAATTTTACGTATGGCTGCTCCATGTAGAGAAAGTTAGTGATAATTGAAGGTATGGCTGAGCCGTGGAGTGAGAAAGGTACTGATAATTGAAGGTATGGCTGCTCCATGTAGTGAGAAAGTTACTGATAATTGAAGGTATGGCTGCTCCATGTAGTGAGAAAGATACTGATAATTGAAGGTATGGCTGCTCCATGTAGTGAGAAAGTTAGTGATAATTGAAGGTATGGCTGCTCCATGTAGTGAGAAAGTTAGTGATAATTGAAGGTATGGCTGCTCCATGTGGTGAGAAAGTTACTGATAATTGAATGTATGGCTGTTCCATGTAGTGAGAAAGTTACTGATAATTGAATGTATGGCTGCTCCATGTAGTGAGAAAGCTAGTGATAATTGAACGTATGGCTGCTCCATGTAGTGAGAAAGGTACTGATAATTGAACGTATGGCTGCTCCATGTAGTGAGAAAGTTAGTGATAATTGAAGGTATGGCTGCTCCATGTAGTGAGAAAGTTACTGATAATTGAACGTATGGCTGCTCCGTGTGGTGAGAAAGTTACTGATAATTGAACGTATGGCTGCTCCATGCAGTGAGAAAGTTACTGATAATTGAACGTATGGCTGCTCCATGTGGTGAGAAAGTTACTGATAATTGAACGTATGGCTGCTCCATGTGGTGAGAAAGTTAGTGATAATTGAAGGTATGGCTGCTCCATGTAGTGAGAAAGTTACTGATAATTGAATGTATGGCTGCTCAATGTAGTGAGAAAGGTACTGATAATTGAACGTATGGCTGCTCCATGTAGTGAGAAAGTTACTGATAATTGAACATATGGCTGCTCCATGTAGTGAGAAAGTTACTTATAATTGAATGTATGGCTGCTCCATGCAGAGAGAAAGTAAGTGATAATTGAAGGTATGGCTGCTCCATGTAGTGAGAAAGTTACTGATAATTGAATGTATGGTTGCTCCATGCAGTGAGAAAGTTACTGATAATTGAAGGTATGGCTGCTCCATGTAGTGAGAAAGTTACTGATAATTGAATGTATGGTTGCTCCATGCAGTGAGAAAGTTACTGATAATTGAAGGTATGGCTGCTCCTAGTAGTGAGAAAGTTAGTGATAATTGAAGGTATGGCTTCTCCATGTAGTGAGAAAGTTACTGATAATTGAATGTATGGCTGCTCCATGCAGTGAGAAAGTTACTGATAATTGAATGTATGGCTGCTCCATGTAGTGAGAAAGTTACTGATAATTGAATGTATGGCTGTTCCATGTAGTGAGAAAGTTACTGATAATTGAAGGTATGTCTGCTCCATGTAGTGAGAAAGTTACTGATAATTGAAGGTATGGCTGCTCCATGTAGTGAGAAAGTTACTGATAATTGAATGTATGGCTGCTCCATGTAGTGAGAAAGTTACTGATAATTGAAAGTATGGCTGCTCCATGTAGTGAGAAAGTTAGTGATAATTGAAGGTATGGCTGCTCCATGTAGTGAGAAAGTTACTGATAATTGAACGTATGGCTGCTCCATGTGGAGAGAAAGTTGCTGATAATTGAACTGCTCCATGCAGAGAGAAAAGTGCTGATAATGGAATGTATGGCTGCTCCATGCAGTGAGAAAAGTCGCTGATAATGGAATGTATGGCTGCTGCATGTAGTGAGAAAGGTACTGATTATTGAGCATATGGCTGCTCCTAGTAGTGAGAAAGATGCTGATACTTGAACGTATGGCTGCTCTATGTAGTGAGAAAGTTATTGATAATTGAACGTATGGCTGCTCCATGTAGTGAGAAAGTTACTGATAATTGAATGTATGGCTGCTCCATGCAGTGAGAAAATAGATGATAATTGAAAGTATGGCCGTTCCATGTAGTAAGAAAGTTACTGATAATTGAACATATGGCTGCTCCATGCAGTGAGAAAGTTGCTGATAATTGAACATATGGCTGCTCCATGCAGTGAGAAAGTTGCTGATAAATGAACGTATGGCTGAGCCGTGTAGTGAGAAAGTTAGTGATAATTGAAGGTATGGCTGCTCCATGCAGTGAGAAAGTTGCTAATAATTGAACATATGGCTGCTCCATGTGGTGAGAAAGTTAATGATAATTGAAGGTATGTCTGAGCCGTGTAGTGAGAAAGTTAGTGATAATTGAAGGTATGGCTGCTCCATGTGGTGAGAAAGTTGCTGGTAATTTAACGTATGGCTGCTCCATGTAGAGAAAGTTAGTGATAATTGAAGGAATGGCTGAGCCGTGTAGTGAGAAACGTACTGATAATTGAAGGTATGGCTGCTCCATGTAGTGAGAAAGTTACTGATAATTGAAGGTATGGCTGCTCCATGTAGTGAGAAAGATACTGATATTTGAAGGTATGGCTGCTCCATGTAGTGAGAAAGTTAGTGATAATTGAAGGTATGGCTGCTCCATGTAGTGAGAAAGTTAGTGATAATTGAAGGTATGGCTGCTCCATGTGGTGAGAAAGTTACTGATAATTGAATGTATGGCTGTTCCATGTAGTGAGAAATTTACTGATAATTGAATGTATGGCTGCTCCATGTAGTGAGAAAGTTAGTGATAATTGAACGTATGGCTGCTCCATGTAGTGAGAAAGTTACTGATAATTGAAGGTATGGCTGCTCCATGTAGTGAGAAAGTTACTGATAATTGAACGTATGGCTGCTCCATGTAGTGAGAAAGTTAGTGATAATTGAAGGTATGGCTGCTCCATGTAGTGAGAAAGTTACTGATAATTGAACGTATGGCTGCTCCATGTGGTGAGAAAGTTACTGATAATTGAAAGTATGGCTGCTCCATGCAGTGAGAAGGGTACTGATAATTGAAAGTATGCCTGCTCCTAGTAGTGAGAACGTTACTGATAATTGAATGTATGGCTGTTCCATGTAGTGAGAAAGTTACTGATAATTGAAAGTATGGCTGCTCCATGTAGTGAGAAAGTTAGTGATAATTGAACGTATGGCTGCTCCATGTAGTGAGAAAGTTACTGGTAATTGAAAGTATGGCTGCTCCATGTAGAGAGAAAGTTACTGATAATTGAATGTATGGCTGTTCCATGTAGTGAGAAAGTTACTGATAATTGAACGTATGGCTGCTCCATGTAGTGAGAAAGTTACTGATAATTGAAGGTATGGCTGTTCCATGTAGTGAGAAAGTTACTGATAATTGAAAGTATGGCTGCTCCATGTAGTGAGAAAGTTAGTGATAATTGAACGTATGGCTGCTCCATGTAGTGAGAAAGTTAGTGATAATTGAAGGTATGGCTGCTCCATGTAGTGAGAAAGTTAGTGATAATTGAAGGTATGGCTGCTCCATGTGGTGAGAAAGTTACTGATAATTGAATGTATGGCTGTTCCATGTAGTGAGAAAGTGACTGATAATTGAAGGTATGGCTGCTCCATGTAGTGAGAAAGTTGCTGATAATTGAAGGTATGGTTGCTCCATGTAGTGAGAAAGGTACTGATAATTGAACGTATGGCTGCTCCATGTAGTGAGAAAGTTAGTGATAATTGAAGGTATGGCTGATCCATGTAGTGAGAAAGTTACTGATAATTGAAGGTATGGCTGCTCCATGTGGTGAGAAAGTTACTGATAATTGAAAGTATGGCTGCTCCATGTAGTGAGAAAGTTACTGATAATTGAAAGTATGGCTGCTCCATGTAGTGAGAAAGTTAGTGATAATTGAAAGTATGGCTGCTCCATGTAGTGAGAAAGTTACTGATAATTGAAAGTATGGCTGCTCCATGTAGTGAGAAAGTTAGTGATAATTGAAGGTATGGCTGCTCCATGTAGTGAGAAAGTTACTGATAATTTAACGTATGGCTGCTCCATGTAGTGAGAAAGTTACTGATAATTGAATGTATGGCTGCTCCATGTAGTGAGAAAGTTAGTGATAATTGAAGGTATGGCTGCTCCATGTGGTGAGAAAGTTACTGATAATTGAAAGTATGGCTGCTCCATGTAGTGAGAAAGTTAGTGATAATTGAAGGTATGGCTGCTCCATGTAGTGAGAAAGTTACTGATAATTGAAAGTATGGCTGCTCCATGTAGTGAGAAAGTTAGTGATAATTGAAGGTATGGCTGCTCCATGTAGTGAGAAAGTTAGTGATAACTGAAGGTATGGCTGCTCCATGTAGTGAGAAAGGTACTGATAATTGAAGGTATGGCTGCTCCATGTGGTGAGAAAGTTGCTGATAATTGAATGTATGGCTGCTCCATGTAGTGAGAAAGTTAGTGATAATTGAATGTATGGCTGCTCCATGTAGTGAGAAAGTTAGTGATAATTGAAAGTATGGCTGCTCTATGTAGTGAGAAAGTTAGTGATAATTGAATGTATGGCTGCTCCATGTAGTGAGAAAGTTAGTGATAATTGAAGGTATGGCTGCTCTATGTAGTGAGAAAGTTAGTGATAATTGAAGGTATGGCTGCTCCATGCAGTGATAAAGTTAGTGATAATTGAAAGTATGGCTGAGCCATGTAGTGAGAAAGTTACTGATAATTGAATGTATGGCTGCTCCATGTAGTGAGAAAGTTACTGATAATTGAACGTATGGCTGCTACATGTAGTGAGAAAGTTACTGATAATTGAATGTATGGCTGCTCCATGTAGTGAGAAAGTTAGTGATAATTGAAGGTATGGCTGCTCCATGTAGTGAGAAAGTTAGTGATAATTGAAGGTATGGCTGCTCCATGCAGTGAGAAAGTTAGTGATAATTGAAAGTATGGCTGAGCCATGTAGTGAGAAAGTTACTGATAATTGAACGTATGGCTGCTCCATGTAGTGAGAAAGTTACTGATAATTGAACGTATGGCTGCTCCATGTAGTGAGAACGTTACTGATAATTGAACGTATGGCTGCTCCATGTAGTGAGAAAGTTACTGATAATTGAATGTATGGCTGCTCCATGTAGTGAGAAAGTTAGTGATAATTGAAGGTATGGCAGCTCCATGTAGTGAGAAAGGTACTGATAATTGAAGGTATGGCTGCTCCATGTGGTGAGAAAGTTGCTGATAATTGAATGTATGGCTGCTCCGTGTAGTGAGAAAGTTACTGATAATTGAAGGTATGGCTGCTCCATGTAGTGAGAAAGTTACTGATAATTGAAGGTATGGCTGTTCCATGCAGTGAGAAAGTTAGTGATAATTGAACGTATGGCTGCTCCATGCAGAGAGAAAGTTACTGATAATTGAAGGTATGGCTGCTCCATGTAGTGAGAAAGTTAGTGATAATTGAAGGTATGGCTGCTCCATGTAGTGAGAAAGTTAGTGATAATTGAAGGTATGGCTGCTCCATGTGGTGAGAAAGTTACTGATAATTGAAGGTATGGCTGCTCCATGTAGTGAGAAAGTTACTGATAATTGAAGGTATGGCTGTTCCATGCAGTGAGAAAGTTAGTGATAATTGAACGTATGGCTGCTCCATGCAGAGAGAAAGTTACTGATAATTGAAGGTATGGCTGCTCCATGTAGTGAGAAAGTTAGTGATAATTGAAGGTATGGCTGCTCCATGTAGTGAGAAAGTTACTGATAATTGAACGTATGGCTGCTCCATGTAGTGAGAAAGTTACTGATAATTGAACGTATGGCTGCTCCATGTAGTGAGAACGTTACTGATAATTGAACGTATGGCTGCTCCATGTAGTGAGAAAGTTACTGATAATTGAATGTATGGCTGCTCCATGTAGTGAGAAAGTTAGTGAGTATTGAAGGTATGGCTGCTCCATGTAGTGAGAACGGTACTGATAATTGAAGGTATGGCTGCTCCATGTGGTGAGAAAGTTGCTGATAATTGAATGTATGGCTGCTCCATGTAGTGAGAAAGTTACTGATAATTGAATGTATGGCTGCTCCATGTAGTGAGAAAGTTAGTGATAATTGAAGGTATGGCTGCTCCATGTGGTGAGAAAGTTACTGATAATTGAAAGTATGGCTGCTCCATGCAGTGAGAAGGGTACTGATAATTGAAAGTATGCCTGCTCCTAGTAGTGAGAACGTTACTGATAATTGAATGTATGGCTGTTCCATGTAGTGAGAAAGTTACTGATAATTGAAAGTATGGCTGCTCCATGTAGTGAGAAAGTTAGTGATAATTGAACGTATGGCTGCTCCATGTAGTGAGAAAGTTACTGGTAATTGAAAGTATGGCTGCTCCATGTAGAGAGAAAGTTACTGATAATTGAATGTATGGCTGTTCCATGTAGTGAGAAAGTTACTGATAATTGAACGTATGGCTGCTCCATGTAGTGAGAAAGTTACTGATAATTGAATGTATGGCTGTTCCATGTAGTGAGAAAGTTACTGATAATTGAAAGTATGGCTGCTCCATGTAGTGAGAAAGTTAGTGATAATTGAACGTATGGCTGCTCCATGTAGTGAGAAAGTTAGTGATAATTGAAGGTATGGCTGCTCCATGTAGTGAGAAAGTTAGTGATAATTGAAGGTATGGCTGCTCCATGTGGTGAGAAAGTTACTGATAATTGAATGTATGGCTGTTCCATGTAGTGAGAAAGTGACTGATAATTGAAGGTATGGCTGCTCCATGTAGTGAGAAAGTTGATGATAATTGAAGGTATGGTTGCTCCATGTAGTGAGAAAGGTACTGATAATTGAACGTATGGCTGCTCCATGTAGTGAGAAAGTTAGTGATAATTGAAGGTATGGCTGATCCATGTAGTGAGAAAGTTACTGATAATTGAAGGTATGGCTGCTCCATGTGGTGAGAAAGTTACTGATAATTGAAAGTATGGCTGCTCCATGTAGTGAGAAAGTTACTGATAATTGAAAGTATGGCTGCTCCATGTAGTGAGAAAGTTAGTGATAATTGAAAGTATGGCTGCTCCATGTAGTGAGAAAGTTACTGATAATTGAAAGTATGGCTGCTCCATGTAGTGAGAAAGTTAGTGATAATTGAAGGTATGGCTGCTCCATGTAGTGAGAAAGTTACTGATAATTTAACGTATGGCTGCTCCATGTAGTGAGAAAGTTACTGATAATTGAATGTATGGCTGCTCCATGTAGTGAGAAAGTTAGTGATAATTGAAGGTATGGCTGCTCCATGTGGTGAGAAAGTTACTGATAATTGAAAGTATGGCTGCTCCATGTAGTGAGAAAGTTAGTGATAATTGAAGGTATGGCTGCTCCATGTAGTGAGAAAGTTACTGATAATTGAAAGTATGGCTGCTCCATGTAGTGAGAAAGTTAGTGATAATTGAAGGTATGGCTGCTCCATGTAGTGAGAAAGTTAGTGATAACTGAAGGTATGGCTGCTCCATGTAGTGAGAAAGGTACTGATAATTGAAGGTATGGCTGCTCCATGTGGTGAGAAAGTTGCTGATAATTGAATGTATGGCTGCTCCATGTAGTGAGAAAGTTAGTGATAATTGAATGTATGGCTGCTCCATGTAGTGAGAAAGTTAGTGATAATTGAAAGTATGGCTGCTCTATGTAGTGAGAAAGTTAGTGATAATTGAATGTATGGCTGCTCCATGTAGTGAGAAAGTTAGTGATAATTGAAGGTATGGCTGCTCCATGTAGTGAGAAAGTTAGTGATAATTGAAGGTATGGCTGCTCCATGCAGTGATAAAGTTAGTGATAATTGAAAGTATGGCTGAGCCATGTAGTGAGAAAGTTACTGATAATTGAATGTATGGCTGCTCCATGTAGTGAGAAAGTTACTGATAATTGAACGTATGGCTGCTACATGTAGTGAGAAAGTTACTGATAATTGAATGTATGGCTGCTCCATGTAGTGAGAAAGTTAGTGATAATTGAAGGTATGGCTGCTCCATGTAGTGAGAAAGTTAGTGATAATTGAAGGTATGGCTGCTCCATGCAGTGAGAAAGTTAGTGATAATTGAAAGTATGGCTGAGCCATGTAGTGAGAAAGTTACTGATAATTGAACGTATGGCTGCTCCATGTAGTGAGAAAGTTACTGATAATTGAACGTATGGCTGCTCCATGTAGTGAGAACGTTACTGATAATTGAACGTATGGCTGCTCCATGTAGTGAGAAAGTTACTGATAATTGAATGTATGGCTGCTCCATGTAGTGAGAAAGTTAGTGATAATTGAAGGTATGGCAGCTCCATGTAGTGAGAAAGGTACTGATAATTGAAGGTATGGCTGCTCCATGTGGTGAGAAAGTTGCTGATAATTGAATGTATGGCTGCTCCGTGTAGTGAGAAAGTTACTGATAATTGAAGGTATGGCTGCTCCATGTAGTGAGAAAGTTACTGATAATTGAAGGTATGGCTGTTCCATGCAGTGAGAAAGTTAGTGATAATTGAACGTATGGCTGCTCCATGCAGAGAGAAAGTTACTGATAATTGAAGGTATGGCTGCTCCATGTAGTGAGAAAGTTAGTGATAATTGAAGGTATGGCTGCTCCATGTAGTGAGAAAGTTAGTGATAATTGAAGGTATGGCTGCTCCATGTGGTGAGAAAGTTACTGATAATTGAAGGTATGGCTGCTCCATGTAGTGAGAAAGTTACTGATAATTGAAGGTATGGCTGTTCCATGCAGTGAGAAAGTTAGTGATAATTGAACGTATGGCTGCTCCATGCAGAGAGAAAGTTACTGATAATTGAAGGTATGGCTGCTCCATGTAGTGAGAAAGTTAGTGATAATTGAAGGTATGGCTGCTCCATGTAGTGAGAAAGTTACTGATAATTGAACGTATGGCTGCTCCATGTAGTGAGAAAGTTACTGATAATTGAACGTATGGCTGCTCCATGTAGTGAGAACGTTACTGATAATTGAACGTATGGCTGCTCCATGTAGTGAGAAAGTTACTGATAATTGAATGTATGGCTGCTCCATGTAGTGAGAAAGTTAGTGAGTATTGAAGGTATGGCTGCTCCATGTAGTGAGAACGGTACTGATAATTGAAGGTATGGCTGCTCCATGTGGTGAGAAAGTTGCTGATAATTGAATGTATGGCTGCTCCATGTAGTGAGAAAGTTACTGATAATTGAATGTATGGCTGCTCCATGTAGTGAGAAAGTTAGTGATAATTGAAGGTATGGCTGCTCCATGTGGTGAGAAAGTTACTGATAATTGAAGGTATGGCTGCTCCATGTAGTGAGAAAGTTACTGGTAATTGAAGGTATGGCTGTTCCATGCAGTGAGAAAGTTAGTGATAATTGAACGTATGGCTGCTCCATGCAGAGAGAAAGTTACTGATAATTGAAGGTATGGCTGCTCCATGTAGTGAGAAAGTTAGTGAAATTGAAAGTATGGCTGCTCCATGCAGTGAGAAAGTTACTGATAATTGAACGTATGGCTGCTCCATATAGAAAGTTGCTGATAATTGAACATATGGCTGCTCCATGTAGTGAGAAAGTTAGTGATAATTGAAGGTATGGCTGCTCCATGTAGTGAGAAAGGTACTGATAATTGAAGGTATGGCTGCTCCATGTGGTGAGAAAGTTGCTGATAATTGAATGTATGGCTGCTCCATGTAGTGAGAAAGTTAGTGATAATTGAATGTATGGCTGCTCCATGTAGTGAGAAAGTTAGTGATAATTGAAAGTATGGCTGCTCTATGTAGTTAGAAAGTTAGTGATAATTGAAGGTATGGCTGCTCCATGTAGTGAGAAAGTTACTGATAATTGAAGGTATGGCTGCTCCATGTAGTGAGAAAGTTAGTGATAATTGAAGGTATGGCTGCTCCATGCAGTGAGAAAGTTAGTGATAATTGAAAGTATGGCTGAGCCATGTAGTGGGAAAGTTACTGATACTTGAACGTATGGCTGCTCCATATAGAAAGTTGCTGATAATTGAACATATGGCTGCTCCATGTAGTGAGAAAGTTACTGATAATTGAACGTATGGCTGCTCCATGTAGTGAGAAAGTTAGTGATAATTGAATGTATGGCTGCTCCATGTAGTGAGAAAGTTAGTGATAATTGAAAGTATGGCTGCTCTATGTAGTTAGAAAGTTAGTGATAATTGAAGGTATGGCTGCTCCATGTAGTGAGAAAGTTACTGATAATTGAAGGTATGGCTGCTCCATGTAGTGAGAAAGTTAGTGATAATTGAAAGTATGGCTGAGCCATGTAGTGGGAAAGTTACTGATACTTGAACGTATGGCTGCTCCATATAGAAAGTTGCTGATAATTGAACATATGGCTGCTCCATGTAGTGAGAAAGTTACTGATAATTGAACGTATGGCTGCTCCATGTAGTGAGAAAGTTACTGATAATTGAATGTATGGCTGCTCCATGTAGTGAGAAAGTTAGTGATAATTGAAGGTATGGCTGCTCCATGTAGTGAGAAAGTTAGTGATAATTGAAGGTATGGCTGCTCCATGCAGTGAGAAAGTTAGTGATAATTGAAAGTATGGCTGAGCCATGTAGTGAGAAAGTTACTGATAATTGAACGTATGGCTGCTCCATGTAGTGAGAAAGTTACTGATAATTGAACGTATGGCTGCTCCATGTAGTGAGAACGTTAGTGATAATTGAACGTATGGCTGCTCCATGTAGTGAGAAAGTTACTGATAATTGAATGTATGGCTGCTCCATGTAGTGAGAAAGTTAGTGATAATTGAAGGTATGGCTGCTCCATGTAGTGAGAAAGGTACTGATAATTGAAGGTATGGCTGCTCCATGTGGTGAGAAAGTTGCTGATAATTGAATGTATGGCTGCTTCATGTAGTGAGAAAGTTACTGATAATTGAAGGTATGGCTGCTCCATGTAGTGAGAAAGTTAGTGATAATTGAAGGTATGGCTGCTCCATGTGGTGAGAAAGTTACTGATAATTGAACATATGGCTGCTCCATGTAGTGAGAAAGTTACTGATAATTGAAGGTATGGCTGCTCCATGTGGTGAGAAAGTTACTGATAATTGAAGGTATGGCTGCTCCATGTAGTGAGAAAGTTACTGATAATTGAAGGTATGGCTGCTCCATGCAGTGAGAAAGTTAGTGATAATTGAACGTATGGCTGCTCCATGCAGAGAGAAAGTTACTGATAATTGAAGGTATGGCTGCTCCATGTAGTGAGAAAGTTACTGATAATTGAAAGTATGGCTGCTCCATGTAGTGAGAAAGTTAGTGATAATTGAAGGTATGGCTGCTCCATGTAGTGAGAAAGTTACTGATAATTGAATGTATGGCTGCTCCATGTAGTGAGAAAGTTAGTGATAATTGAAGGTATGGCTGCTCCATGTAGTGAGAAAGTTACTGATAATTGAACGTATGGCTGCTCCATGTAGTGAGAAAGTTACTGATAATTGAACGTATGGCTGCTCCATGTAGTGAGAAAGTTACTGATAATTGAAAGTATGGCTGCTCCATGTAGTGAGAAAGTTACTGATAATTGAATGTATGGCTGCTCCATGTAGTGAGAAAGTTACTGATAATTGAAGGTATGGCTGCTCCATGTGGTGAGAAAGTTACTGATAATTGAAAGTATGGCTGCTCCTAGTAGTGAGAACGTTACTGATAATTGAACGTATGGCTGCTCCATGCAGAGAGAAAGTTACTGATAATTGAAGGTATGGCTGCTCCATGTAGTGAGAAAGTTACTGATAATTGAAAGTATGGCTGCTCCATGTAGTGAGAAAGTTACTGATAATTGAATGTATGGCTGCTCCATGTAGTGAGAAAGTTGTGATAATTGAAGGTATGGCTGCTCCATGTAGTGAGAAAGTTACTGATAATTGAACGTATGGCTGCTCCATGTAGTGAGAAAGTTACCGATAATTGAAAGTATGGCTGCTCCATGTAGTGAGAAAGTTACTGATAATTGAATGTATGGCTGCTCCATGTAGTGAGAAAGTTACTGATAATTGAAGGTATGGCTGCTCCTAGTAGTGAGAAAGGTACTGATAATTGAAAGTATGGCTGCTCCTAGTAGTGAGAACGTTACTGATAATTGAATGTATGGCTGTTCCATGTAGTGAGAAAGTTAGTGATAATTGAAAGTATGGCTGCTCCATGTAGTGAGAAAGTTAGTGATAATTGAACGTATGGCTGCTCCATGTAGTGAGAAAGTTACTGATAATTGAAAGTATGGCTGCTCCATGTAGTGAGAAAGTTACTGATAATTGAAAGTATGGCTGCTCCATGTAGTGAGAAAGTTAGTGATAATTGAAGGTATGGCTGCTCCATGTAGTGAGAAAGTTAGTGATAATTGAAGGTATGGCTGCTCCATGTAGTGAGAAAGTTACTGATAATTGAAGGTATGGCTGCTCCATGTAGTGAGAAAGTTACTGATAATTGAACGTATGGCTGCTCCATGTAGTGAGAAAGTTAGTGATAATTGAAGGTATGGCTGCTCCATGTAGTGAGAAAGTTACTGATAATTGAAGGTATGGCTGCTCCATGTAGTGAGAAAGTTAGTGATAATTGAAGGTATGGCTGCTCCATGTAGTGAGAAAGTTACTGATAATTGAAGGTATGGCTGCTCCATGTAGTGAGAAAGTTACTGATAATTGAATGTATGGCTGCTCCATGTAGTGAGAAAGTTAGTGATAATTGAATGTATGGCTGCTCCATGTAGTGAGAAAGTTAGTGATAATTGAAAGTATGGCTGCTCCATGTAGTGAGAAAGTTAGTGATAATTGAAGGTATGGCTGCTCCATGTAGTGAGAAAGTTAGTGATAATTGAAGGTATGGCTGCTCCATGTAGTGAGAAAGTTAGTGATAATTGAAGGTATGGCTGCTCCATGTAGTGAGAAAGTTAGTGATAATTGAAAGTATGGCTGCTCCATGTAGTGAGAAAGTTACTGATAATTGAACGTATGGCTGCTCCATGTAGTGAGAAAGTTACTGATAATTGAACGTATGGCTGCTCCATGTAGTGAGAAAGTTACTGATAATTGAATGTATGGCTGCTCCATGTAGTGAGAAAGTTAGTGATAATTGAAGGTATGGCTGCTCCATGTAGTGAGAAAGTTAGTGATAATTGAAGGTATGGCTGCTCCATGCAGTGAGAAAGTTAGTGATAATTGAAGGTATGGCTGCTCCATGTAGTGAGAAAGTTACTGATAATTGAACGTATGGCTGCTCCATGTAGTGAGAAAGTTACTGATAATTGAACGTATGGCTGCTCCATGTAGTGAGAAAGTTACTGATAATTGAACGTATGGCTGCTCCATGTAGTGAGAAAGTTACTGATAATTGAATGTATGGCTGCTCCATGTAGTGAGAAAGTTAGTGATAATTGAAGGTATGGCTGCTCCATGTAGTGAGAAAGTTACTGATAATTGAAGGTATGGCTGCTCCATGTAGTGAGAAAGTTACTGATAATTGAATGTATGGCTGCTCCATGTAGTGAGAAAGTTACTGATAATTGAAGGTATGGCTGCTCCATGTAGTGAGAAAGTTAGTGATAATTGAAGGTATGGCTGCTCCATGTAGTGAGAAAGTTACTGATAATTGAAGGTATGGCTGCTCCATGTAGTGAGAAAGTTACTGATAATTGAAGGTATGGCTGCTCCATGTAGTGAGAAAGTTACTGATAATTGAAGGTATGGCTGCTCCATGTAGTGAGAAAGTTACTGATAATTGAAGGTATGGCTGCTCCATGTAGTGAGAAAGTTACTGATAATTGAACGTATGGCTGCTCCATGTAGTGAGAAAGTTACTGATAATTGAAGGTATGGCTGCTCCATGTAGTGAGAAAGTTACTGATAATTGAATGTATGGCTGCTCCATGTAGTGAGAAAGTTACTGATAATTGAAGGTATGGCTGCTCCATGTAGTGAGAAAGTTACTGATAATTGAAGGTATGGCTGCTCCATGTAGTGAGAAAGTTACTGATAATTGAATGTATGGCTGCTCCATGTAGTGAGAAAGTTACTGATAATTGAATGTATGGCTGCTCCATGTAGTGAGAAAGTTACTGATAATTGAAGGTATGGCTGCTCCATGTAGTGAGAAAGTTACTGATAATTGAAGGTATGGCTGCTCCATGTAGTGAGAAAGTTACTGATAATTGAAGTATGGCTGCTCCATGTAGTGAGAAAGTTACTGATAATTGAATGTATGGCTGCTCCATGTAGTGAGAAAGTTAGTGATAATTGAAGGTATGGCTGCTCCATGTAGTGAGAAAGTTACTGATAATTGAAGGTATGGCTGCTCCATGTAGTGAGAAAGTTACTGATAATTGAAGGTATGGCTGCTCCATGTAGTGAGAAAGTTACTGATAATTGAAGGTATGGCTGCTCCATGTAGTGAGAAAGTTACTGATAATTGAACGTATGGCTGCTCCATGTAGTGAGAAAGTTACTGATAATTGAAAGTATGGCTGCTCCATGTAGTGAGAAAGTTACTGATAATTGAAGGTATGGCTGCTCCATGTAGTGAGAAAGTTAGTGATAATTGAAGGTATGGCTGCTCCATGTAGTGAGAAAGTTAGTGATAATTGAAGGTATGGCTGCTCCATGTAGTGAGAAAGTTAGCTGATAATTGAACGTATGGCTGCTCCATGTAGTGAGAAAGTTAGTGATAATTGAAGGTATGGCTGCTCCATGTAGTGAGAAAGTTACTGATAATTGAAGGTATGGCTGCTCCATGTAGTGAGAAAGTTACTGATAATTGAAGGTATGGCTGCTCCATGTAGTGAGAAAGTTAGTGATAATTGAAGGTATGGCTGCTCCATGTAGTGAGAAAGTTAGTGATAATTGAAGGTATGGCTGCTCCATGTAGTGAGAAAGTTAGTGATAATTGAATGTATGGCTGCTCCATGTAGTGAGAAAGTTACTGATAATTGAATGTATGGCTGCTCCATGTAGTGAGAAAGTTACTGATAATTGAACGTATGGCTGCTCCATGTAGTGAGAAAGTTACTGATAATTGAACGTATGGCTGCTCCATGTAGTGAGAAAGTTACTGATAATTGAATGCATGGCTGCTCCATGTAGTGAGAAAGTTACTGATAATTGAATGTATGGCTGCTCCATGTAGTGAGAAAGTTACTGATAATTGAAGGTATGGCTGCTCCATGTAGTGAGAAAGTTACTGATAATTGAACGTATGGCTGCTCCATGTAGTGAGAAAGTTACTGATAATTGAAAGTATGGCTGCTCCATGTAGTGAGAAAGTTACTGATAATTGAAGGTATGGCTGAGCCATGTAGTGAGAAAGTTACTGATAATTGAAGGTATGGCTGAGCCATGCAGTGAGAAAGTTACTGATAATTGAAGGTATGGCTGCTCCATGTAGTGAGAAAGTTACTGATAATTGAAGGTATGGCTGCTCCATGTAGTGAGAAAGTTACTGATAATTGAATGCATGGCTGCTCCATGTAGTGAGAAAGTTACTGATAATTGAATGTATGGCTGCTCCATGTAGTGAGAAAGTTACTGATAATTGAAGGTATGGCTGCTCCATGTAGTGAGAAAGTTACTGATAATTGAAGGTATGGCTGCTCCATGTAGTGAGAAAGTTACTGATAATTGAAGGTATGGCTGCTCCATGTAGTGAGAAAGTTACTGATAATTGAAGTATGGCTGCTCCATGTAGTGAGAAAGTTACTGATAATTGAATGCATGGCTGCTCCATGTAGTGAGAAAGTTACTGATAATTGAATGTATGGCTGCTCCATGTAGTGAGAAAGTTACTGATAATTGAAGGTATGGCTGCTCCATGTAGTGAGAAAGTTAGTGATAATTGAAGGTATGGCTGCTCCATGTAGTGAGAAAGTTACTGATAATTGAATGTATGGCTGCTCCATGTAGTGAGAAAGTTACTGATAATTGAAGGTATGGCTGCTCCATGTAGTGAGAAAGTTACTGATAATTGAAGGTATGGCTGCTCCATGTAGTGAGAAAGTTACTGATAATTGAAGGTATGGCTGCTCCATGTAGTGAGAAAGTTACTGATAATTGAAGGTATGGCTGCTCCATGTAGTGAGAAAGTTACTGATAATTGAATGTATGGCTGCTCCATGTAGTGAGAAAGTTACTGATAATTGAATGTATGGCTGCTCCATGTAGTGAGAAAGTTACTGATAATTGAAGGTATGGCTGCTCCATGTAGTGAGAAAGTTACTGATAATTGAATGTATGGCTGCTCCATGTAGTGAGAAAGTTACTGATAATTGAATGTATGGCTGCTCCATGTAGTGAGAAAGTTACTGATAATTGAATGTATGGCTGCTCCATGTAGTGAGAAAGTTAGTGATAATTGAAGGTATGGCTGCTCCATGTAGTGAGAAAGTGAGTGATAATTGAAGGTATGGCTGCTCCATGTAGTGAGAAAGTTAGTGATAATTGAAGGTATGGCTGCTCCATGTAGTGAGAAAGTTACTGATAATTGAATGTATGGCTGCTCCATGTAGTGAGAAAGTTACTGATAATTGAACGTATGGCTGCTCCATGTAGTGAGAAAGTTACTGATAATTGAAAGTATGGCTGCTCCATGCAGTGAGAAAGTTACTGATAATTGAAGGTATGGCTGAGCCATGTAGTGAGAAAGTTACTGATAATTGAAGGTATGGCTGAGCCATGCAGTGAGAAAGTTACTGATAATTGAAGGTATGGCTGAGCCGTGTAGTGAGAAAGGTACTGATAATTGAAGGTATGGCTGCTCCATGTAGTGAGAAAGTTACTGATAATTGAATGCATGGCTGCTCCATGTAGTGAGAAAGTTACTGATAATTGAATGTATGGCTGCTCCATGTAGTGAGAAAGTTACTGATAATTGAAGGTATGGCTGCTCCATGTAGTGAGAAAGTTACTGATAATTGAAGGTATGGCTGCTCCATGTAGTGAGAAAGTTACTGATAATTGAATGTATGGCTGCTCCATGTAGTGAGAAAGTTACTGATAATTGAATGCATGGCTGCTCCATGTAGTGAGAAAGTTACTGATAATTGAATGTATGGCTGCTCCATGTAGTGAGAAAGTTACTGATAATTGAAGGTATGGCTGCTCCATGTAGTGAGAAAGTTAGTGATAATTGAAGGTATGGCTGCTCCATGTAGTGAGAAAGTTACTGATAATTGAATGTATGGCTGCTCCATGTAGTGAGAAAGTTACTGATAATTGAATGTATGGCTGCTCCATGTAGTGAGAAAGTTACTGATAATTGAAGGTATGGCTGCTCCATGTAGTGAGAAAGTTACTGATAATTGAAGGCATGGCTGCTCCATGTAGTGAGAAAGTTACTGATAATTGAATGTATGGCTGCTCCATGTAGTGAGAAAGTTAGTGATAATTGAAGGTATGGCTGCTCCATGTAGTGAGAAAGTTAGTGATAATTGAAGGTATGGCTGCTCCATGTAGTGAGAAAGTTAGTGATAATTGAAAGTATGGCTGCTCCATGTAGTGAGAAAGTTAGTGATAATTGAAGGTATGGCTGCTCCATGTAGTGAGAAAGTTACTGATAATTGAAGGTATGGCTGCTCCATGTAGTGAGAAAGTTACTGATAATTGAATGTATGGCTGCTCCATGTAGTGAGAAAGTTACTGATAATTGAAGGTATGGCTGTTCCATGTAGTGAGAAAGTTAGTGATAATTGAAGGTATGGCTGCTCCATATAGTGAGAAAGTTAGTGATAATTGAAAGTATGGCTGCTCCATGTAGTGAGAAAGTTAGTGATAATTGAAGGTATGGCTGCTCCATGTAGTGAGAAAGTTACTGATAATTGAAGGTATGGCTGCTCCATGCAGTGGTATGGCTGCTCCATGCAGTGAGAAAGTTACTGATAATTGAATGTATGGCTGCTCCATGTAGTGAGAAAGTTACTGATAATTGAATGTATGGCTGCTCCATGTAGTGAGAAAGTTACTGATACTTGAACGTATGGCTGCTCCATGTAGTGAGAAAGTTACTGATAATTGA